>QVRM01003283.1:397500-405634 GCA_003439945.1 Dermanyssus gallinae | reverse complement strand
TTCACCATCAAGACCGGTGATCACCGAGGGTCTCATGTCGCGCCGAACGGATCACATACTGAATATGAACAACAGACAAATGAGTTGTGGTGGCGGTTGTGGTGGTGGCAGTGGTGGTCATCGCCGTCATCCAGTAGTTAGACTACAAGCGGATAGTTAGCTGCTGCCGTATGCATACATACGGTCATTCACCCCGGCAGACATTTTGCCGGCCGACGGCCGAACATGGTCGAAACCACCGAATATAAAACGGCTTATGTACGTTTTTTTAAAAATATATTATAAAACATATTTTTTTATAATGTACTAGATACTACTATAATACTATGTCTATTCAATTGGCCTCTTTTTCTGCAGTAGGAACTTAAAGTTGTTGAGGTTCGCACTAGCTCGCCGGAGACTCTTCCAGCTCACGCTTTCGGCAGCGTTTCCTAACGCAAAATATGTACATTTTTCTGGCAGTGGTGTATAATTATACGACGCCGAGAGCATTTGCTTGTCGGAGATGGACCAATTATGGTTCCAATCCCAACGTCTATAAAGAGACTAGTAAGTCTCTTTATAAATGACAGGACGAAACGTCCTGGTCATGAAAAGTATCACCCCAGAGCCGCCAGGTGAGTGGACGAAACAAGGGGTAGTCAGTATCCCTCAAAAATCGCTAAACAAGTGCACGTCAGTGCCGATCCTCAAACTCAGACAAACAAAAATGAGAACATGCAGATGGCAGCTTTCACTATAGATGGCACTTAGCGACAGTTAGTACCTAGTTATGTGGTTAACTGGCTGACCGAACAGCTTAAACATATGCGTGACAATTAGGCTTTTTTCAATGCAGATTCCCTTAAATTTGCTTTGGACTCTGGTCCGGATAGGGATGCTGCCCACCAGAAACTGCGTGACATGTGACATGAAACAAGAAGAGTTAGAACACGTAGTTCTTAAATTCAATACGGTCCTTCTGAATCACTACGACTTTGTTCGACGATTGTTGAAGACAAAAGTCGTAACATCATTCGATAAAAAGAGTACTAACTAGAAGCCTTAAGAATCCCCATATATTTACTGAGATTACGCACCAGGCCCGGTTAAGTCAACATTTATATATATATATATATATATATATATATATATATACTATATATATTAGGCCATTAACCGACAGTTCCGTGTCGCCCAGGCTGTTGATCCTGCAGTAATAATTGCTGCTGTATCTGGTATTGTCTAGATTTTTAACTATTAGTGTTGGTAATTACTACTGCCACTGCTCTTAAATGTGACTGACTACTGATCTACCGCGGGCGTTCGCTATATTTGACCTGTGGGCTATCAATGGTCAGGGCCGCTACCGGCATCGGAGCATCAATGTTGTGTTGCGGTTGTCCATTTAATAATAATAATAATAATAATAATAATCGTATTTGCATTGTCACACTTATCGTTTGCTCTTCCTGTTTGTTTGCCCTCGTCGTCGCCCTACTGTCATTATTGTGTTTCGTTTCTTCATGTACCTCTTTCTTGCTTGTTGTTTTTCCGTTGTTTTCTCCTTCTTGTCTTTCTTCGCGCCTTTTCATTGTTGGCCTTACATCATCATCAACAACAACATCAACAACAACAACAATAACAACGACAACGACAATAATACCAAAAACCACAGGTCCACGATATTCTCTAACGAATAACGGCGACGACAGCAACTGCAGCAGCAACTGCAGCAGAAGTAAGGGCAAACGTACCAAAGACAGCAACAGAAGAACAAGTGTGAGCAGAATAGTCGACCGCAACGGCAGCAGCAGCAGCAGCAACATACCTCATCGACAGATTGTTTGTCTGTCGTCGGCTGTTGTGCTGCTTCATGAGATGGGCGTATTGTGCGTGCGTGCGTGCATGCGTTGTGCTCAGCGTTTTTTCAGCAGAACAAAGAACAACCCATGATCAACATTGATAACATTGATACGTATGAGCGAAGAGCGAGGTCCGAAGAACACCAGCCAGCCAGCAGCCAGCCCGCAGCCAGCCTCTCCAACCAACCAACCAACCACCCCCCTTCCTAATAATCGTCGTTCTCATCGTGATCATCATCATCACCACCACCACCAACAACATCATCATCATCATCATCGGCAGCAGCGGTAGCAGCAGCAGCAGTAGCATCGCCTTCGGCGCCGTTCTCGCCGTTACCGCCTTGCTGTGCTAATTACATCAGTGACAGCGAAGTTGCTGTTGCTGATGATGTTGTTGTTGTTGTTGTTGCTGCTGTTGTATGCTGTTGTATGTTGCTGTTGTCTGTTGTCTCGTTGTTGTGTTGCGGTTCTTGTTGTCTCATTGTTGTTGTTGCGGTTCTTGTTGTCTCGTCGTCATTATTGTTGCTGTTGTTGCTCTCTTATTGTTTTTGGTGTTGTTGTGTTGTCTTCTTTGTGGTTGCGTGTTGTTGTTTTGCGGTTGATCGTTGTGTGTTGGTTGTTTGCTGTTCGTGGTCGTGTTACTGTTTGTTGTTGTTGTGTGGTTGTTGTTGTTGTTGTGTTGTTGTTGTTGTTGTTGTTGTTGTTGTTTTGTTGTTGTTGTTGTTGTTGTTGTTGTTGTTGCAGTTGTTGTCGCTGTTGTATCGTGGTTGCTGTTGTTGTTGATTTCGTGTTGTTGTTAAACGAATAACTACAGCAAAAGCAGAAAAAAACGGACTGTTTTTCTACAGTGACCGGTGGCGGCAGCAGCTGCATCTGCAGCAGCCGCTCTGTGGGGGCGCTACTCCTTCTAAGATTCGCTACCATGTATTGTTATAGATCGATCTGTGTATATTTGTGTACGTGCGTGTGTAATTGTGAATTTTAACGTATTCAGCGTCTGTTTGTGGCAGTGCAGTGTGTGTGACTGTCTCATTCAAGTTGCTGCTGGCATGCCTTTATTCTGGCTCGTCTAGTAATGATAGTAGGTTGTGGATTGTTGTTGTTGTTGCTGTTTTTATTGTTGTTGTTGTCTCATTGTTGTTGTTGATGCTGCTGCTGCTGTTATTATTGATCATCGAACGCGATCGAAGTGAAGGCGGCGCCAAAATGGAGAATGGAGCCGGAATGCTGAGATTATGAGAATGATGCCAATGCTAATGATGATTACCGTATTGAACATGATGGAAATGAAAATAACAATTATAATTATGATAATGATTACGCGCGTAATGAGCTCATGACGTTGATGGTTATGGTGATTTTGATACTGCCATAGTGACGACAATAGTTGATAATGATGACAATAATCTTTTTTTGACAAATGGGTTTATTATTAAAATAATAATAAATAATAATAATAATAATAATAATAATAATAATAATAATAATAATAATAATAATAATAAACGAAAACGACACGGCACATGTTCGCCTCTGATGAGTTTCTGGAAAATTCATCCGAAGACAAATGAGTTTCCTTCTTTCCCTCTCCTGGCCATTATCTTTATATGGACGACCGAAGCGTCGTTCACCGATCTGATGAGCCAAACCGTGCCCCATACCACACCAAAGGCACTTATATGAACGTACGTGTAAACGGGACGTGATTTGGTAGGTGGTACCGTCAATCCGTCATTACGTAATGAAAGCGAGAAATTTGAAACTAAGTAGTGAAATTGGAGGAATTGATTTGAGACAAACGCCTTGATGTCGTTACTGCTGCCGCTATTGTTTGTGCTGTTAGTTGTGTTCCTGTTGCTGTTGGTGTTGTTATCATAGCCGTTCTAGTTGTTACGGTTATTTACGCACTTGTTCTTCTTTATCGGCCTATATTATTGGCAGAGAGCTGTTGTCGCACTTAAGATTGCCTCTCTTGTCGCAGTTGCTTGTTGTTGTTGTTGCTGCTGCTGTTTTTGTTGCTCCTATTGTTTTACTTGCCGTTGTTTTTGTTGTTATTATTGTTACAGGTTAACTGTATTTCCAGTAATATTCATGCAACAGATTTATTATTTAATTTTATTGTTACAGTGAAATGTGATGTATTGCAGCCAGTAGACCACTAGGGACTCTGTAAAGCCCCGCCCCGATTCTGTGCTCTCATAAAGCTCAACAAGCCCAAAACAAGACGGAAGTCTGTAGAGGTAAAGGGCGAGAAAGACGCTCTTACTGTCGCTACTATGTCTATTTTTTAGGTCACATACATTGTAATTGTTAAGATTCATTCGTCTAGTTATGAACCAGACGGTTGTCCCGAGGCAAACTTGAAAGCAATCACCAACGTAGTCAAGATGAACAGGCTCACTTATTACATTTTTAATGTTATTGTTGTCGGCGTTGTTCTTGTTGTTACAAGTGGAGTTCTGTCGCTGATGATGCCGGTGTTGTTGTCGTTTTGTTGTAGTTGTTGCTGTTGCTGTTCAGATTGTTGTTGGCAATAAAGTTGTTGTTGTCGTTGTTGTTGCTGTTGTTGTTGTTGTTGCTATTGTTGTTTTTACTGTTGCTGTTGTTGTTGTTGAGATTGTCGTTGGCAATATAGTTGTTGTTGTTTTCGCCGTTACAATTGCGACACGCTGGCGACTGATGCTGCTGCTGCTGCTGTTGCTGTCTCCGTCGCCGCCAATTGTAGTTAATCATTATTATGATGATTGTTGATAATATTGCAATGTGGTGTTTCTACATTCATCGTTGTCAGTCTGCTCTACGTTGACCCTAATCTGATTGCTTTTGTTGCAGATAGGTCGCCGGGTAGCAGTGGTGGTAGCAGCAACAGCGTGGCAGGCGACGACGATGACGACGACGACGATCACAATAACAAGCACTATATAACCAGTTAGTCAGTCAACCAGACAGACAGACGGACAGTCAAATCCGTCAAACGCGCTAAATCCGCTAATCCACTAATCCGCCAGCTGCCGCCGCCGCCGCAGCTGCGCGTCTTCTTACGACTCGATTTGACCCGGCTGGGTTCCGTCGTTGCAGTGGCAAAGCAGCATTTCTTCCCGTCTTCTCCGCGATGAAATCACGTGGAAATGGCCATCTTCTTGCTGTAGCCGCAACCGACGGACAACAGCGTTTCCTCACCTGCCTCGTGCATGTCTATTTCTGCGATTATTATTATTATTATTATTATTCTCAATATGATTGTCGATTGTAACGATTGTATTTGCACTTATTTCCGCGCCCGTCATGGACACGCCGTGCTCCGCCGTGATGGACACTTTTCCACACACACCTACGCTGAAACAAACGACACAGGCCGACAAAAAAACGCAGGCAGACACCCAAAAACACAGCAGAGAGAGAGACGCACTCGCGTGCACGCACATATTGATACATTCATGTATTTGTATGTAAGCTCCGTATGTGTGTGTGTGTGTGTGGCTATGTACTTTTGTATGTATGCACAAATGCATGCCGCCAATCTCTCTGTCTCAGCAAATCTGCACACACCAGATACACAACGAGATGAACAATACACATCACATACTATGCCGACACGTATGTCGACGCCTGTCTTCCATTTTAAGCATTTCATGCATCTCGCACAAAATGTTGTGCTTCTTCATCGTCATTCTTGTCTTTGGCTTCGGTCGGCAAAAATCCGTTCTTCTGCACGTCTTCTTAATCACTCCACACAACAATCAGTTGGCAAACACTTCTCTAAGAGTTCTCCTCAATGACTGTCAAACTCGTTTTGCATTTATGATAAACGGATTTTATATATATATATATATATATATATATATACGCACGTACAAACAACAGAGAGTAGCCCCTCCCTAACGAAAGATTTTCGCTCAATGAACGACATATTTTGCGGGTGTGTGCGCTAAAGATAAATTGTATTGCGTACGGTTATTGTGAATGAACTGTTGTTTGCTCGAGCAATTTGGGACGAATTTGAGACTCACCCTTGCCGGTCCGTCGCGGCACCCCGACGAGTAACAATTCGAAATATTGAACGCAAAGAAAGTACCTACTGGCTGCCTGCGAACATACCACAAATGGAATGAACGAACGATTAACATTTGCGAGAGAACAATTTACACACGCATTCACAGATATATATATATATATATATATATATATACAGTTTGCTAAAACATGTACCTGTTTGTACTCGTATATGTATACGCATTCATATATATGTACAATTTGTAACAGTGCATCGTATATGCAGAGATCTTGTTGTGTATAAATATATATATATATATATTATATATATATTTGTAACCGGGTAATTGTTCTAACAACATCTCGTGCGTGCATACGAGTGCATATAGTAACATATCTCATACATATTGAAATAGAGATTTGGCAAAGTAGAGTATTGGAGGCAGCCTTCTATTAGTCGTAGATAAATATTTGAACAAATCGTTTACAGCTTCGGATTGAGGCGGGGCAACAATAAAACGTGAGAATCTGCAAACAAACACAAATACACGTTTGACGTGATGTGACGATCTCGCAAACAAGCGTAAAAACGATCTTTCAAAACAAGAGACCCTGCAAAAAAGCCTAAAGATATTTGGACGTCCAAAAACGCATATCGTCTACCGGGCATATATATGTACATATATATATATATATATATATATATATATATATGCATATACATACATAGACATATATGTAGAGAGAGAGCGGGAGAGACGAACAATGTTGCCGTTAATGGCACAAGATTGTGTATTTGACGTTGATAAGTGCATCTGCGTGTGTTCAAAATAACGACACAAGCTTTCTCTAAAACAGAGGCTCAACTTTCAACGGTCATCAGAACTAACATCAGATAGCATCAAAGCACAATTCTCTTTACATAAATGGGTGTTTGTATAATTGTTGCTAGTGTGACATAGCTATTTCATAATGTGTCGCAAATGCTACACAAAACCGCTCTCAACCGCTGCAGTTCGCGTAGTAGCGGTTATACGGTTTATGCGTAAACCGAAGATGGTTACGGTAAAAATTAGCTATAATATATAAGGTCGTTGAGTGAGGACGCGAAAATAAAGATCGTTACGAAGTTGTACTTCTTGTGGCTCACGGTGATGACAGCGGCGAGGTGTGACATAAGGATAACGAATCTCATGAACCTCGAGACTTGACGAAAAGTAAGGAGACCAGGAGAGTTGATAACGAAGGAAGTCCCGGAGAAAGAAAGAGAGAGAGAGAGAGAGGAGATGTTAAACGAGACAGAAGCGCGACTGAAAAGGACACGAGAAGAAACACTGAAAGGAAGTCAGAGGCGATTAAGTTTTGGCTGGACATTATTGGCCGTTGAGTCCAGTGGTGTGCGCGGTGGTGCATTCGCGTGCGCCTCGCGACAGGAGGAGACACATCGGTGCACGGGTTTGAGCCCCACTGTTGCCCATTTGCATTTATGGGATCCGTCTTACAAGGCATTGTAAAAGCAATTCCGTAACCGGACGTTAAATGTTGGTTGAGAGTCAGCCAGAAAAAATTGACATCATTTTCAGCTATCCAAAGTTGTGGATTTGAAGACACATTCTGATAGAAATGTGGTGACGCGTTAGTCTTATGGGAAATAACTTGACAGTAGCAGCTCTGCATTTCTCGCAGGGTTTCCGCTGGGTGTCTATGCTCTCACCGTGGACAGCGTGTTTTCTTGCTTCTTTAGCCTGCTTAGTTAACTCTTAGGTGTCTATTGATCGGCATCTATGCGCTTCACTAGATGGATGAACGAAAATGAATGGAGGATTAACGAGTTAAAGCCCCACGTCCGACTAACGATCACTGGCGAGCCGAGGTTCCACTGCAGAGGCGAGATCCTCGGAAGGCAAGATTCGTTGGAAGTCAAGTACAAACGTGCCTTGTGGCAACCACCATTAAGCGACCTTGCCTTAGGTTGGCAGAAACTAGATGGTGGCGTGGTGGCATTCGTCTGCGCCTCGCGACCGGAGGAGATACATAGGTGCGCGGGTGGTTCGAGCCCCACCGTTGCACAATTGTATTTATGGGGGTCCGTCTTTGAAGCAATGCGAAAAGCAGTCCCATGGACGTGAAATCTTGACTGAGAGTCAGCCCCAAAAGGGTTTTTAGGTTGGCAGAAACTGGTGGATGGGAAATCGAAGCGGACCGATGTCTGGTGATGGGTGTGGAGGGGGTTAAATACATTCTATAATCTATCTCTACTCCACTCTTAGTCTGTGTTGTCGTATTGTCGTCGTCTT